>BMAU01006353.1:167500-182500 GCA_019973935.1 Trichonephila clavipes | reverse complement strand
TTTAGAAACTTCAAGATGAGTTTGAAAATGATAATATTCGCGATGCTCAACAGCTGACAAACTGATATAATTAGTGAATATTAAATAATAAAGTTAGTTAATAACTTTGAATTTATTACATGAAAAATGCTTTTCTTTGGAATAGAGACAAATTCTGTCTCCATCCTTTATATGGCAGATTAAAACTTCACATACATGTTCTGTCTAACTATGAAAGGTTAATACCTGCGACAATTGCATGTTCGTAGATGATGAGATTAAAGCAGTTTCCCGGTAAACAGATCAAATGTATTGTAATTGTCACGTTTGTGCACACGAAAGTTTACCAACGCTTTTGTTGCTGCAACATACATTTAATTATTTTCACAATATTTCTCAGTTTTACTCTATACAGTTTGTAAAATTTTATTTTTTTAGAATGTTATAGTTTAAACGAAACTGACGAAGTAAAATATTTTAAAGGAACTAAGATACTGTTCTGCATAAAAGGTCTTTGGTTGATTATTACGTTTATTAAAATGTTTACGTAATTTATTACTGTGAAAAGACTGTTAGCAGAATATTATACTAATTTATAGATAATTCTTAAAAAAGGGCAATCTAATTTACTAAAAATGAAATTGACTGTATACACTACAAGGGTGAGTCGGAAAGTAAGTTTCCTCTGTCGACTGTGGTCAGAATTGTGTACGAAAGTCAAAACGTAGATGAGAACATCAAATATAATACATAATTTTATTTTTCCGCAAAAGTACGAAGTGCATTGAGACATTTGTCATACCACTTAATAAGCTTCAAAAAGCCCTCCAAAAAAATCAGGGCTTTGCATACGGACGACGCATTTTACGTAGCGTTTCTCAAACTGTGGAGTGCGACCCCCTAGGGGGCGTGTTAATCATACAATGGGGCGTGAACATAACGAAAATAAAAGATTTAAGAAAAAAATTATCAATTAACTAAAATTAAATCAAAACAAAATACCTTTGAGATAATAAAAAAATACATATTTATATTGATATAATACACGTATAAATGTATCCAGTACTTCACCATGTATTTTATAATTAATCATAACGATACTAAATTAAGAACAAGTTTAAAAATTACCAGTGACTCTCTCTCTCCATGGGATTATCATACAAAAAATTGTATCCCAAAATTAATATTTATGTTGATAATTTGTAAGGATTGTAATTAATCCTTTAGCTGCCTTTTTAAAGTTAATCAAATCGCTCTTCAATGCCACAGTTTTCCACGTAGGCTCGCGTATGTGATATATTGTGGATGAAGAGGAGAGGGGAAGAAAAGGAATAAATAAGCAAATCCTATGAAATAAGTAAATCCTTCGCAAACACTGTCAAAGTCCTTCTATTGCATTCCAAAGCCTTCGGAATAATTTTATGGATAGATGTTCCCACAAAAGATCGTAATTACGAAAGACGTATATATACGTCCAAGGCGCAATTATCGTTAGGTTGAGCGAGACGTTTATATACGTGGGTGGAGCTTAAAAGGTTCAAGTCGTGGGGTTGTTTTAGAGTCAAAGTTTTGCGTTTTTTATTGAATTTCATACATTGTTATTGTATGGAAGTGGGGCGCGATGAAAATTCTGATTCAATATTGGGTAACCAATAGTGAAAGTTTGAGAAGCACTTATTTAACGGCTATGGATGAACAACAAAACAGCAGGTTAACGCGCAAGACACATATACATTATTGGGTAGAGGTCGACCGCGATCAAACAGATGGGTTTGAAAAAGTGGCCTAGGCTTCTCAAATCTGGCATTCTGTATGTTGGATGGCAATGCAAAACCATATTGCAACTCTTGGTTGGGAGTGCCTACACAAATCCTCCATGGAGTCCTGATCCCACACCAAGGGATTTTAATCTATCTGTTCCCGGTTTTGAAGAAGAATCTCGCCGGAAGGTGTGTTGGAAGCAACACTGAAGACAAACAAGCCGTGAAGCGCTTCTTCCATAAGTAAAGACCTGAGTTTTCCTGTTGGGCTTTTTGAAGCTTATTAAGCAGTATGACGTCTCAATGTAATTTGTACTTTTGTGGAAAAATAAAGTTGTCTTATCTTTAATGTCTCATTCTATGTTTTGACTTTCGTACACAACTCTGATTACAGTCGACAGGGGAAATTTGTTTTCCAACCCACCCTCGTATTTATTATACAGGGTGATTTGCTACCAGACAGACACATTTGCAGGGTGTGTATTAAGTACAGATACGACTCGGAATCACATAGGAATGCAGGGTTACAAATGCCGTTGTTGCGAGCTATGGCGCAAAGATGCAGAGAAAAAGAACAGAAACAGCCACACATTAATGGGAGAGAAAAAATTTCATTGAGAGATTGTACTTCAACAAGTGTCCCAATTACGACCAAAAGTCGTCGGGAAGGTCTCACAGCAGTACTGTAAAAAGTTCTTTACGTTCTGAAGATTCCTGGGATGCCACGCATTCTCCCGGCAGCTACAGATAGTTGAGCGAAGAAGTGTTTAATTAAAGGAACATGTGTCTCTTAAACCAAATCCTTCATGTGATCGCAGCAGAAGAATACGAATTCCTCCTAATACTTCAGGAAACAGATCACACATGTTGACTTCCAGCAGGATCAGTGTATGACGGGGCCTTATAGCGCCTTTCATTAAATCCTCTTGGGGAATCTTTGGGGCCAAAATGGCATTTCATTCCAACCAACTCAAGAAGAAAATGTGATATGCAGATTAGAAATAATTGTATTTTTGCAGCTAAAGCATTCGCGGGGAAATCTTAGAGAAATCGACTGGAGGCCAGAGAGTACTATAGGAACCATATAAAAGTCTGTTTGAAGCCGAAAGGTTGCCTAGTAGCCGGATCAACTTGGATTATAGTAATAGATAGAATATATAAAGATTGTTAGCTGTTCACCATTTGATATCGGTAAGCGATAGATTATGAAACTTTAATTATAGTCTACTCTAGTTAGATAAGGAATCGGCCATATTGAGAAAGATTCGGAGGTTAATTTACTATAAAAATAGTGAGTAGTATTTAATGCACTATTTGTTAAGAATTGTTAATTGCGTCATATCACTGCTGATCATTTTCCTCTAAGACTTATGTTGCATTGTTAAATATAAATTGAGATAATAATAAATTAGATTCATTATGGAAGGTTTGAGTGGTTAATATTTTATCCCTACAAATTTAAGTCGCGTAGATGAAGAAATGGTACCCCCAGCCTAGGGCGTATCACAAGTGTTCACGAGATCATTTTTTAAGCATCATCTACCGCAATAATCTCCAGGAAGAATATTCCAGAACGTAAAGGGTTCTTTGCAGCGCCGCTGTCAAGCCTGCCAGACGAGTTCTGGTCGTAATTAAGAACACCTATAATAGTACAAACTTGCAAAAATGGTTTCTGTCCCGTCAATGCATTGCTGTTTCAGTTCGTTTTTACTGGTTCTTTGCAACATTGCTCACAACTGCGTCATTTGTAACCTTGCATTCCTATGCGATCTCGAAATGTCTCTGTACCCCCTACACACACGGTAGCAAATAACTCTGCGTATATGCATGTGTATTTGCATATATTCAAGCCATACAAACACCAACATTCTTCATCTTTTAATTAAGATAGTTCTACGAATTAAAAAAATAATAATTCTCACACATTTTTTTTATGTTTTGTAATCTATAGTTCATCCTCTACTAAATAATCTAAAATTTAAAGTAATTTTATTGAAATTTATCCTATAATACTTAAGAAAAGTATAAAGTTATATAAAAAATTATGATAAATTTGTTTTTAGAATTCAGGTTGCTTTTTGCAGTTTATTTTTTTATAAATATTTTGCAGATATCAAGATAATAGCAGTGTGACGGTTTGTAAAACTTTCATCATCACCCCGTCTAATGTTTGGAACAGTTTAAAGATTCCACATTCATATTACTTCGAGAAGGAGGTGTGAGATATCATTATTTTGTGGGTCAAGGGGAAAAACGAAGTGATATTCATCGGGAATTGTTAGATCTCTACAGGGAGAGTTATGTCGCATAAACAAGTAAACGTGTGATGTAACGGATTTGCAAGAGGAAGAAGTTTTGTGATACATTTTTATAGAATTGGCAGACCAGAAAAGTCTACCATAAACACGAGTGTAGATTTTAAACGATACCTTGATTCATGATGATATAGGAATGATGTTGCATGATATTTCAAATGTACTGAATACCTACTTGTTATGGTGTTCTAGGGATTAGGATTCCAAGAAAGTTTGTGCACGTTGGCTGCTAAAGTTTCTGAATGAGAATTTAAAATCCGCCAAATGGGATTTACAGAACAATATACAGAAAAAATTACATTCCATTCACCGCCTATAATGTTTGATAAAAGTGTTATTGTTTTATGGACACCAGAATTCAAACGAAGAGCATGAACTTTGAAATATCCAATGTTACAGCAAACGCAAACATTCAAGACAGCATCTCTCGCCAGGAAACGATGGATACTGTGCTTTAGGACTTTTTGGGTGCTATTTATACTGCTTTTCAGGAACAGCGTACGATCATTAATGCACACATGTCCTGTCAAACCATTAGCAGGCTGAAAGTAGTGAAGTGGTCAACGTCCCCAATCTGGATATGCTACCACATAGGTGACCTTGAAAGAATTAAGAAAAACGCAACTTTTTCTGAGTTGTCGTGGCGTCATCTACTCGCAGAAAGAGCAATAATAAAAAATAGCAAATAAATAAATACTTAACTTAGTGGCACGACAGTTCATGAGGGACAAGGCCTACTGTGCCCAACTCAGTATACGCGACGTTGGGCCCAGAGGTGCATGATCAGATGTTCTGATCATGTGCTCAGTCTGACGCGAAACTACCAGTGTTAAGTTTCCAAGCAAGCTTGGCACTCAGTTATCGACCCACTGAAGGGATGAAAGGCTGAATCAATCTTGCCCAATCCGGGGTTTGAACCTCGGACCTGTGATGTGGGATCGCGATGCACTAACAACTCAGCCCCAAGGTTATAAATAAAATCAAATAAATAAAAATTGCCTGACACACTTGACGAAGCAACCAAAGTCATCAGATTCACTTGAGGCAGCAACCAAAGTCATCAGGCTCAATTGATGAAACAGAAACAGTTCACACTCTTGCCTTAAAAAATCATCCACCTATCCAACTTTTCATTGCTAGGGGAGTAGTGTAGTGGTATCTTTATGAGACAGTAACAGCTTCCGGACAGAGGTGATCAATTTGTCTAGTTGTTTTGTTTTCAGGCTACAGAACTGAGCGTCACGGGTTCTGTCCTCCAGAAGAAAAACCTCCACAGTAGCTATAAATTGAAACAGAAAAGGGACATCACGACAAGGCGTTGTTATAGAAGAGTATAACGTGGAGCCATACTCATTTCAATAGAACCGTGATCACGTACGGAATACCAAGTACAAAATTCTTTACCACCTTACACATAACTCTGATTTAGCCTACACGGATGATATTTTGTACTCTCTCTGAAGAAACATCTCCGTGTGGGCAGTAATTTCGTATAGTGAAAAAGGCACAATTAACAACAGTAACTTGGATAGGGAATCTGTGAAGAATGATTTATTTCCACATTGGAATATATTCTTAGATTCTTAAATTTAGTATGGCAGATATTTATAGGAATTAGAACAGAAAAATGAATCTTGATTTGACTCACAAATCGTGACTTTGACATGACCTTGACCCACACGAATTACTCATTTATAATCAGAAAAAAAATTCAACACTGTAGAATAAAAAAAAACTCAATCGCAAACTCAGTTTCACAACAGCTCATGAGGGCCAGGGCCTACTGTGCCCATCCCAGTAAACGTGACCATTGGGCGCTGAGGTGCATGAGCAGATGTACCGATCAGGCGGTCAGTATGAAGCGAGTCTCCCAGTGTTTAAGTTCCCAAGCAAGCTTAGTACTTATTTATTGACTTACTGCAGTAGAGATCAAAGTTTGAATCGACCTTACCTAGTCCCGGAATAGAACCCGGACCTGTGATGTGGAAACGTGATACGCTACCACTCGTCCACTGGGCCTACCGAATAAAAAAATACCTATCTTTAAAAACAAAATCAGTCACACACAACTAAGCGCAAAACTGTTTTTCATTTAACAGCCCTTTTCATTTAAAGTACCTAAAAATAAATCTTTCAGTGGATATAAATCAGAAAATTACTGATATAAATTTCTCTATTTTTATTCTTTCTACTGTTCTCAGTGTTATTTAAAATAACAATTCATGTTAAAATTGAAATTAATTCCATATCTCAATTACATAGACTTTTCCTTTTTGACAACATAAGGCAAGCGTTGCCGACAGTTTAATTCTTCTTGTGATAAGTAATATCCAACAAGAGATAACTTAATTATACTGACACAAAATTTTATCCCGAACTAAATTGAAGATGAAATTTTTTTTTTTACTATATTTCAATAAATGCTAGCACATTGATTTAATTTATAACTGTCGCAATAAAGAAAACGAACTTTTTCATTGCTTTGAAATATTTTATTAAGACTCATTTATCTCGACGCAATAAATCTGTTGCCGTTATTTTAGACTTACTTTCACAATAAATGAAAAAAAGGATTATTTTGCGAATCAAATGCCAGCTTCAACGTTTTCATGAATTTTAATGGGATTCTACTGGAGTTATGAAAAATCAACTGGTATTTAATTGTAGGAAGAAACATGTTTTATAATTGTAATAAATTTAAACATTAAAAAAAGTGTAATCTGTAATAATAAAACAGAAATTTTTCTGAATCCCAGTTTAAAAGGCAAACTCATAATGAATGTTCTTCATTATAAAATTAACATTACATAAATACCTCAAAATTTAAAAAAAGTTTCAAGTATGTATATATATTTTATATTTCAACAATTCTTTAACATTATAAACTTTTAAAAGTGATGTTATCCCTAAGATCTAATTTTTTTACTTGCTATGTTGTAACTCTCTTTTGAGTAAAAAATGTAACAACAGCAATGTCTGAACAGTTTGAGGGTCTAGTGGCTTTTTTTACAATGTTTTTACGAGATTTACTTGCTATATAAGTAAGCATAAATATTTTTTAGACAGTTCGCAAACTTTCCTCCAGATAAGGTGCTTCAACCTCTTAAGAACATAAAAGAGGTAGCTTGGTTGATTATTTTTTTTCTTTTTTAATAAAAAAGTTCACTTGTTTTTGAGATTTTCTTGTTTCGAAATTCTTGTTAGACACTAAGTACATGCTCAAAATTTATACTCTGTTTTAGTAAAAGTATGAGGAAAAACAAACAGAAAATATTTCAAGTTCCCCCCCAAAAAAATATTAATATGTATATATAATTTTATCAATACCTTCTATACTTCTCTGATAAAACTAAGTAATTTCGATAATATTAAAACTGCACTGAGTTAAAGACAGTGATAATATAATTTATTATTTTCTTCCCCTTCATTAGGTTTTATATTGTAACTTTATTTCAAGACACACTAAAATAATACAAGCTTAATATTTAATGCTAGCGACATCGAAGCATTTTTATCATTAAAATAGAGAGTTCTCTGTTTCATATTTAGTACTGCAATTTATATGTACACTTTTATTGATTGTTTCTTAACTTAGTACTGAAAAGTACATGAGGAATATTGGTATCGGACCTTATAATTGGAAACTGAAATTTATCAGTGAAAAATCTTATTTTAACCCTTTATCTACCGCATTATGATTTACAGCAGTTTTTTTCATGCAATACTTTTTTTTGGATCACTACATTGAAAATGAAGGGATATACATAAACAAAACACTCAACTTTGGGAAATTTAATCCGTTAGAGTTAATTAATTAATTAAATATATTCCACTGTAAAATTAATTATATACACTGTTCACTTAAAATAAAGATTCAAATCTTTTTCTAAGGTCCTTATTAACATACAAAAAAATAAGACACTTAAATTTTCACATTGACTATTTCTCGGGACAAAACGATAATTTTGCAATCCGCTGAAAACGCCGACGGCTAAAAACTTTATTTCTGCTATAAAACTATTCGCCTTGCCGCTAAAATACTCATCATAGAATCCTTGCTACCATATATCTTGAAAGAGTGGATTTCAAGGAATATTCCTGGCTAAGTATCGTCAGAATATTCGTAAAAAGGTTTATTCTATGTAATTTTAAAGAGAGTGGTACTTATAAGTACCGTCGGTAGATAAATGATTAAGTTTCCTTCAACCACCTCCTGAAAATGAAATGCTCTATATTCTATTACTATAATCAAATCTTCCAGATTTTCATTTTATGTAAATTTATATAGAAAAAAATCAGTACGAAATAAAGACACGTTTCCTACATCCGGTATAGGATTTTGTAATGTAACCAAGACAACATATTCTTCCTCAAGTGTCATTTTACATTGAAACCAAAGTTAAAAAAGTATTGACATACTTTCACTATCATAAAACAATACTTCTAAAGAACTTTCAATGTTTTGTCCAAAATAATTCACTTTTTAATTAGGTATCTTAAAATGGTGGCATTTTCTCACGTTTTTCTACAGCTTTATTAAAGTTGATTTAACATTTACAGGTTGTATGTTTGATATTTCAAGCGAAAAAAATAATGTATAAAGAACGAAGTTGGTTTAAAAGTAAACCAAATGTTTCTTTCCCCTTTTAAATGGCTTACCAAACATTATGTGATATATTAATACCCATAAATGCAAATCACTTTATACCAAGGAGTTTATATAAATTTTCCTTTTTCTCTGACTTTTTAAATTCAAAAATCCTCATTGCTCAACCAATTGGTATAAACTATAATATAACGTGTTGCCATGTTCAAAGAAACATAGAAATATGACCATTGACAAAGAAAAAATAGAGGACAGTTTACTCCAATGTTCTATCTTAAAGACTAGTATCATTACAAATCTAGACATGTACTAAAGTTAAATATCAAAAACTCAAGGAGTGATTTCAAATGTGGGGAAATGGTATAATAAAAAGATTAACAAATGCCTATCAGAAATATTTTAAAATTTCAAGATTTCACTCACACAAATATGTCAATTTGAATTTTATTACGTATCATATTAAGAAAGCACGAGATTAACATTTATCTATCAAATCACAACGCATAATACAGTTTAGAAACCACTAAGTAGGATAAAAACAACAATGTTAATAAAAAGCATTTGCACGAATAATGCTGTCACTACGTTAAATGAATCAGCTATTTTCCCTATAAACGATGGGACAGATGGTATTCAAATAAGTTTTAAGTTGAAGGTCAGTTACTAAATTCAACTGCACTAAAGAGCAAATGTGTGTAATGAATAGTAATTTCGAACTAATCTATTTTAGCATCGCTGGGTGTGTGCAGATATTGCGCGTGACTGAAGACGAACTTAAAATTCTGTTTACTTTAGAGGCTCATTATAGTTGAGAATCAATAATTTAAATAAATCCAAGCTGCTCTACGTTTTCATAATATTTTGATAAATAGTATAAATCTTCATTAGTACAGATTTTTTTAAACCAGGTGTAGCTTAACCCGTTTTATCCCAATTTATTTTTTTCTTCAGATTTGAGAAGAAGAATATTTTTCGCAGTTAATTAAAACTAAATAAACTAAATCTAACGAAATTTGAGAATTAATATTTTCTATAAGATATCTGATCCGTCCTCTAAATAGGACATGGGATAAAAGGGATAAAATTTGTACTTGCATGTTTTAATGTTTTTTTCAATGATAAAAAACAATTTCAGAGTACAAAATTTGACTTTATTTGAATAATGCGTTCTCTTTTACAAGATAGTTCACTTTTCACACAAATGAATTTCCCTCTAATCTTGGTGGAGAAGTTAAAAGCAAGCCTGACAAAGTGTTTTGTCACATATGCCACAGTATGCTTTTGGTTTCACTTTGATGTTCTCTCTTTTACAAAGACTCTGTTTTTCTTGATTTAGTAAAGAATTACCACTACAGTCTTTACAGATGTTTTATTTTGCACCAGAAGGTACAGTTGAGATCCTAAATTTACATCTTGTTCTTATCACAGTTCTTTTAGATAAACTATTGTAACAGCTCCTCGAAACTCCTTTAAGTTTAAGACATCATCTTTGTTGAGAGTTTTTTTAATTATACAGACATTTACCATTGTCATATCCAGTGAACGTATAAACAGGGACCAGTACCACTGTATTTCCATAAATTTTAATGGAATAAAGTCCAGTCAACCAGTCATGGTGTTGCACATCACCCATACGTTTGATGTAAGAATTTATCAATTTCGGCATCTTTACGCTAAATTTATCTTTGTGTCTTTCCCGTACTCACCTTCCAAATTTCATGAAAATACTATTAAATATGGCAAACAAAGATTTTACTTTGAAGGATTGATCCTGGGCAAGCTGACTTACAGTTTCATTATCTGCAAAGTTTAAATAAGATTTCAACTTTTGGATATCGATTTCGTGACATGTCATTTTTCACCAGCGTAATACCAAGGTCTTCAGCATCTGACTAGTAATCACATTCACAGGTATTTGAATGATAACCACAGTTAGAAGCAAAATTCTTATAAAAACACGTATTTCGTTTGCAGTGATCAAGAAAGCATGTTCATTTTTTACATCTTTGCACGTCGCACAGTTTTTTATACAATGAGATCATAAACTTCACTGAAAGGAAACTGCTTAAAATGCTCTGATGGACTTCTACTTTCAATGCAGTATCCATTTGCTTGAGCAAGTCATTTGTAGTTGATTCAGCTTGTGGTTCCCATTTTGTGTATTGCACTGATTTATTCTTTATCTCAGATGACTGATGTCTGAAAATAATGTCTCGCAGGCATGGGTAGATGAAAACATAGTTAAAATAGCATGAGTCAGATTCTTCAAGCAGTTAAATGCGTCAAAAATTCTTCAACTTCCATCCAACGAATTGGGACAAGTTCAGTTTAACAAAGAAAGTCACATCAGGGTTCATAATTAACTTAAGCGTTTCCGATAATTCTTTGAACTAAAAAAATCTCGCTCAAACTTCCTTGATTTACGAGTTAATTACAGGTATTTTTTGAACTAAAAAGCAAACCGTTTTGTTCGGTGGCGTGTCTAAAATATTGTCTCACGTGCCACCAGTGGCACGCGTGCGATTGGTTCATGATACCTGGTATACACAAGCTCGTGGATTGCAAAATTACAGGAGAAAGTTCAGTAAATGTATATGCCAATTTCAGTGCTTTGTTCATTAGTACACCGCATTCTATGTGTCATTTTTTTCTTTTTTTGCGAATCTGGGGGAAATTTAAAAGTAATCCAATTAAAAATAAGCAATTGCCAATATTTGGTAACCAAATAAGTTGGAGAAAATTCTGGCACGTGAGGCAAATCAGCTTTAAATGCAATTTATTAGAGACTTTAATGTCCTGACGTATGTAACTTATAGAGATAGTAATAAGACCAGATCCGCAAAGAGGAAACCTGTGGAAAGTTGTCCAAAAGCCAAAATGGTCAATTAAGATCAATATCCATCCTTTATAGAGCAAGCAACTTTAGTGTAACAACTTCTCAGCTATGTTATGAAATTTAAGTGACCATAGAAACCAAAGTTTCATGAGTTATTGTTTCCAAAAGACTGTCTGAGTGAAGTCTGTTTGCCCCAAAATTTGCAGCGAAACAACTTTCTTCACTGACTAGTCCAAATGCAGTGTAACGTTTAATTTTCAACTTATTCTTGTGTGGGTGAAACCAAGCTGAAAACTTTCTGGAAAGTTAGGATTTCTGAATCGGACAACCTAATCTCCATAATTTTAGATCACAGAGCATATATGCGATGCTTTTGAGAAGATAATGAAAACTCACATAACCCTTACAGAATTATTCAACGCACGACATCAGCATTGTTGAAATCGTTGGAAAAGCGAGATTAATTACCAAAGAAATCAATTAATTGTGTAAACTATGTAAGAGTTAGCAGCACTTCTTAATGCCCCTGTATTTATGAACCATGGACAATCATTATTTTATTGCCATAAAATGTTACATAATTCTCCTGTCCTGTATAAATCAAACAAGCTGTCACATATATAAGTATATTTTCCCCCTCTAATGAGCTGCTCTCTGGCAATTAAGCCTTTTGAAGACACTCCCAATTCCTAAATGCGAAAGCCATTTCATGGTAACACCACCTGGTGGAGGCTTTTGCTGCCAAATGTCGACGTATGAATTAATTTGAATTATGTCTCTCGTCGGATGCTAAATATTGCCATGATTGAATTTTACCGAGAGTACTAGAACCAAATTCATATTCAGGGGATCTTTTATATGCCCCATAATCATATAGCATACAATTTTCGCATCCAGAAAATCTATCGACTCCAGCCAAGATCGAAACCACAATATTGGGCTCACGAGGCGATCACGCTACACCTTTGCCACCGGGCCATATGTACTACTATAATTTCAATAAAATTTATTCGAGCCTCAAAAAATTATGAAAGCAGAAAAAAATAGTAGAATTTGAACATTTGGTTTAAAAGTTACCTGTATGCATAAAAAATTAATCGTTTTTTGTACACAAATAATATGATTGAGTATTTATTAACGTAATAATATAATTACAACACTCTAAATGTCTTATTGGTGTGACGAGCCTCATGATTTTGAACTGATGAACAATCGGTGTGGATGACCCCTTAGCTAGCACCCTACTTTCCAAACTTCCCCACCATGGCAACGTGAGTACTTTAAGCTCTAACAAATTAAACGTGAATGAATTCATCTACAGGGAGTCTTCAATGGTTCCAGGACTTGAGCCCATGTCTCGACAATGGTTGTCACGAGGTGGAGAACATAACCATCAAAATACCACGGGCACGTAAGCAATATGAGTTTTAAGTTTGAAAATCGAATAAAAGTTATGAATTACAGCACATTTAAAAATATATACTATGTATAATTTTAATAACTATTATGATGATTTTAAAGTTTAATTTGTATATTACCATTTACTACTAAACAGATTTTACAATCCTGATATATTTCACTTATATGTATATCCACTGATCCACAGCTATGCGAGATACTTATATTATTAGATGTAAAAATATACGTCTTGCCGATGAAAAAACTCGAAAATTAGCCTTATAAGAAAAATTTTAGTAAATGCACAGTTCTAAAACATTATTTTATTGATGTAACAAATGGGTTATGATCCCTATTTGTATTATTTTAATGCATAATCTTGCCTTTAGAAAAATATATCGCAAGGTAAACAAATTATAAGACCCTTTTACCATGTTCTCTGTCTTTCGATATCATACCATCAAATTTAATCAATCTAGACATTTATTCAATTATTTACCGTTGCGATATGTTTAATTCATCCTCCATCGTAAACTATAATTACTCTAAATAGTTATAAACTATAATAAATGTGTTTTGAGAAGAAATATCACTGACATACTAATGATAACTATTAATTAAATTGTGCAGAGAAAATATGCGTGTTATCTGTTATGTTCATATTTAGACCGTAATAATTATAATAATCACAAACGTGTAATAGTTATCCAAAAATATTTTTCTCTCCAATAAACAAACTAAATTCAATTGAGTCTTATTCAATGCACCGATAGAAGAGTACTTTAAATAAAAATATGAAATTGCAATTTTAAGCGTGAGTGATCTTTGAGTTTTGTTCTAATTGGTTATGAAAAGGGCTTACGGTAAAATTTGTTCAACGCTTATGAAGTGAGATCTGGAAAATCAGTGATTTAGCAAACATTAATTAGGAAGAATACTTCAGAAAATTGTAATCATTTATTGGAAAGTTTAGATTACACGCATAAAACGACAGATTACACATTTTTCTAATCCAAAGAACAAATCTGACGAAAAGTTTTAATTGAAGATGTAAGAGCACTGAAAGTATTTAAGGAATTTTTCATTTATTTCATGTTTGATGTAATTTGCTTTGGCATACATTTTACACTTTGGCGCGTGCCAAGTGTGTCTCTTGTTTTCCCATCCCCGTCGGCTTCAGAACTTCATTATTTTTGTAATTCAACTAGTAATACAAGCGTTATGATTGTTCCGGTTGATTTTTAAAAATATTTCATATTATTCATATGCATAATTTAATATGATTAAAAATGTATTCTTATATAATTAAACGTGTTAATTCTTGAACAAAATATATAGCCTACTACTTCCACTAATAAAATTTGTATGTTATTTTTTTAAAAAAATAGCAGCCAATTAAGCAATACCAAAGTAAATAAAATCAATTATAGTGATATTTTACAACATTTGTTAATGGATGTTATGTTTTTATTTACACCAGTATGTGTAAAAATTATTGATGAATTAACCGTTTAATGGGCACAGAACTAAAATACACTTCACTGTGATAAAGTACTTGATATATATATATATAAATGTAATGTGCTCCTTCCCTATAAACATTATTAAGTCTCAAAAAATATATGATGAAGGTTTTTTTTTCATGGGTGGTGGCTAGATATGTTATAGTCACTGCGCACTTAGGACATTTAACTTACTTTTCAGGACAGAAATAATGAATCATATTACAATAAATTTTTATGAAAAATTGACATTTTTGTAATAACTATTTCAATAACACTTAAAAAAAAGGATAAATGTAATTAAATAATAATAGAATAATTGTACAACATATAATTCTTACTTAATGTATAGAGAATACTTAGAATATACATCGAAATCGGTATATATCCACATTTTATATTTTATTTAATGTTAGTATAAAAGGTTAGAAATAAAGTAATATTTTTGAGAATTTAAATTAGTTATTTCACAAATTTGATGAGCTATTTACTATGGAACTTTATAATATGCAAACGTTTTTTCCGAGCAGAAAAACTGTAATGTAAGATTTCCGAACCCGAGAATCTTGTACCATATATCGTAAACAAAGTTTGTTTATATTTC
>BMAU01006353.1:137500-162500 GCA_019973935.1 Trichonephila clavipes | reverse complement strand
CATTGTTTGTAAAAATGTGTTCATGTCTTAAGGAAAAAAGGACCAATTTCAACACAAATTTCAATTCATCATGTGAGGTTGACTTTAATAATTTCCATGTACACTAACGTGTAACAGTAAAATTTTTAAAACAATCTGAATTTACTTTACTAAAGCAAAATAAATACTTAAACAAGCCATTTTTAAATGTTACACATATAAGACGGCTTTATTAAAACAACTTAATTTTATATTTAACTGTTTTAAGCATTATTTAGTTCTGGGTCTTAAGAGAAAATAGAGTTCAACTGTATTAATAACCAGTGTTTCTCAAATTGTGGGGCGTGCCCCCTGGGGGGAAGTGCGGTAACTCTTCGAGGGGGGGGGGCGCAAACATATTGAAAATAAAATTTTTTTAAAAATAATTTTTTTGGAATGAAGTAAGACAAAAGGCTTTCTGACATAATAAAAAATACACATTTAAACTAATATAATTTATTTTTATCATCTGGTGATCATCAAAAATAAAACATTCCGCTTCAAACGCTCATTAGCTATCTTTGACCCTATAACCAAATAAAAAAAACGTTTTGATTGGTTTTTGGTATCCCGCGATGGAAGATTTTTTTTATTACGTTTCTTTTTTAAGCCCTACTTTTGATTATCATATATTTGACCTTCAAACTTACTGGTATGTTTCACTCCGTCTCTTTTTCTTTTAGGAAAGTTGTAAATAATATTTTTCTGTTGCTTTTTTCCCATGTGAATGAGTTTTATGATACATGAATAGGCATATTGCACACTTTGAAGGACTATTTGGCCAAGATGTATTTTTATGAATATTCTGAAACATATAATGCATAATGAAAAACGTTTTACACAATTATTTTTTTATAACTTCTGAGTCAATCCAGGCTCACTAAATCGTTAATTCTAGGAAAACTGTTTATTTGTTAACAGTGACCTGACAGTATCCTCCTTTTAGACAGTCGTAATGGGAACAAAAGTGAATTTGTCACAAATATGCGTCTTTTTTTAGAGTGGCAAACGTTTGTTTTTTTTTACAATCAAGGTAATTGTTTTGATCAAGTTCCGTGCGCGACCACTTTTGTTTAAAAATATTTACTATAAACATGCTACACTTTACCCCATGAACAATTTTGTGGTTTTGATTGCTGTGTCGTACGACTTAATATTGTTTATAAATGTAAATGAGCAGAATATAAAAAAATGGGCATCTGATCTCTATTGAAGGAAGTTGAAACGGATCAAGCAATTGAAGAACCATCTGAAATAATGCATATTAATCAAGATAGTAAAAGTAAATATGATAAAAGTAATAGACATGAAACGTTTGAGGTCAATTGAAATTTTCAAGTGCTGCCTAAAGAACTATGTTAAGAATACTATGAAGCCATAAATGTAGCACTTTGCCTTGTCAAAAAGACACAGGAAAGAAAAAGTTGGAAATGATATTTATAGATCATCAAACGACAGCGAAACCACAATAACGTGAACAAAATATGACAATTTTGCTGAAAAATAAGGTTCCTGTATTGTTAGTGAAAAGTGTCTGTGATTTATGTCCTTTATAAAGATCACGCACATTTGGAACATTTTCTTTAGTTTTATTGGATTTTTTTTCAGATTATCAAAGAAAAATTGAAAAGTCGTTGAAAGTAGGTATGTATATTTTCTCTTAGTTAAATTATAAACTGGAATTTTGATTTTTATCGTGTATAGTAAAAAAAATTATGAAATAAATTATAGTTTAAAATCAATCTAAAAAACGCGATTTGCTAGTGAATCGAACTAAAAAGTAAAAAAAAAATGAAGATATATATTACTTAAAGTAATATATATATATATATATTACTTAAAAGTAATATATACAGAATTTAATACTTATTAGTGTTAATTTGTACGGTTTATAATTATGATCATATTGCAGCTTTAGCGCCCCCCAAAGTGCATTATCATTGTATTCTCAATACATTAATTTGGGGGGGCGGTAAAAATTATGATTGCAAATTGGGTCGCCAGTAGTGAAAGTTTGAGAACCACTGACTTAAACAGTAAATAAAAAGGTGGGACGAATCTATACGCGTCCCCTAATTAACTCTCTTTGGGAATCTTTGGGCTTGCATTCGCGTTTAATTCACAGCCATCCTCTCAAGAAGAAAACATGATATTCAGATTAGTTCGACTATATAAAGCTAGAGTTTTGTAATTATACTAGAAGGAAGTAGAAGCTGCTACATTCGCTATGCAGGTGAGATTGAATAAAGTTGAGTTTCGAATGTAAGGATTAAAATTGGTGCTTGGCTACTGTGTTAAATTAGTAGATTTATATTTAGGAATCGACGATAGATGAGATTGAGTTAAATAAGTTACTTGCGCATATTTTATTAATAGTCATTCCTTTCTCTCTGCTACTCCTTTGACATTCACTTCGAGAATAAGTTGTTGTTGGTTAGTGTGTTTGAGTAAATCAATAATTGTTATTATTGAACTCTCTGTTTCTGCTTTCTTTCCTCCCCCACACATAGGTAGGCAAGACTGTGAAGGAGAAACTTCAGGTGTAAGTCACTCACAAAGTGAAGAGGCAAATCTAGTTTCAAAGTTTTATATTCCACAGTGTTATACAGAAATATCATAACATAAGTGAATTCGTGTTTTATTTACGTAGTTTAGCAACACGCGGGCTATTGGCGATGGACCTCAAAATTTCGAATCTTGGTCAAGAGATCAGAGCTGTCACCACCTCTTTTACCATACCTCTCCAACTGGGTGAGTGAGTGAATATTAACGTCGCACTGTTCAGCTACACAACGGCTTTTGGAAACGTACCACGTAATTTTGAACCATGGTCAAGTGACGTGGATGTCACCTGAGCTGGCACCCCTCTCTCCTAACTACCACCTAACCTACGGGAGGATGTTTAAGCTCTCTACAGATTTAATGTACATCTATCCCCTACACGGCGGGTCTTCAGTCGTCCTCCCTAAAAAAGGACGGTTGGTCACCATAACATTAGGAATCTAACGTTATAATTAGGTTATGCCACTAACATAAAGTTACAGTGGCAGAAATTCTGTACATTTAGAAAGAAAAAATAAATGAAATGCACTGTTAAAGGAATATTGAAAAAGTTCTTGCTACGAATTTTATAACCTCTGACCTGTTAAATCCATTTAAAATGACTGTGAAATAAGCTGAACACACAACAATAAATCGAAACATTTAATTCAAAATTTATAACATTAAACTGATTCGAAAAAACATGCACACATTTAAGATCTGCAATATTTTTTACAATTTCTTCTGTAAGCTCCAAACCAAACGGAATTTAAAAATTAAATACCAATATTAAAACTGGAATGCTTAACTTACCGTGCTTTCACTAGTCACAATAGCAGTATCCGAAGAGCGGAAAATACTTTGTGAAGTCATTATTTTTACATTCGTTGTTTATTTTGCAAAGCAGCTTACACTTTCGGCGACTTTTGAGTTATTTTCCACCAAATTGGGGACGCTGTTTTGGGAAGTATGTCATTCAGATCATGCATTTTAAACTATTTTAAATGTTTTTGTTATGCCGAAAGATTTGAAAACCATTTCATAAAAGAGGGTGGAAGGATTTACATAGTTCTGCAATTATGGGTAATTTCTCTGTGTATTAATTTGTATGCTGTTTATTCATTTGTAGCATGTTTTATCTGAGAGAGAGAAACTACATAATTACAGTGTCAAACTTATAATTAAAGTAAATTTGGAAACATACGTGTTCCGTGCATAGTTTTAAACTGAATCGTGTTTTAGAAATGGAAGCGTAGAACAATGAAATATGTACTTGGATAGCTTCGAAAAAAGTATTTTGTTGAAATTACTTTTGTTGTGAATAATTATATACAGCTAATTAATTGTGTTAAATTAATTCAACTAAACTTTAACTACAGTTGCTACAACATACCGTTAATGATCACTTAGTTAACTATAGGTAATTATTAAGAACGCATGAATTTCTAATAATCTTACATTATACCAAGTATAAATCTTTAATTAAAAATATATTTTGGTATATTTATCTAGACATTAAGCGATTGTATATATATATATATATATATATATATATATATATATATATATATATATATATATATATAATGTCTGAATCAAATGAAATACACGGTTGAAAATGAAATGCACACAGTTGAAAATGAAAAAAAAAAATGTACAGATGAAAATGAAATGCACAGTTAAAAATGAAATGCACAGTTGAAAATGAAATAATACTTTATGTAAATTAATAATAGTGGATTGAAAATCTTTTTTTAAATTTAGAATGCACTGAAAGTCAAAAGTCAACGCAGAATAAAACTAAAACTTATCTAATTTTCTTAGTCTTAGCTTTCTATTCAGTATCTATATTTATTAGCATAATTTAAAAATTGCGTGTTTTCCTGTTGTTTTTCAAAACCAGTATAAAATATATATTTGAAATATATATTGAAAATATATATTGAATCAACCATCGTTGTTTGCTCAATCTCAATATCAAAATTTATTCCATTATTTTTCGGCATTATGTATTTATTGCATGACTCTAATTTTTAACATACAATATGCGACTTCTAATGGTTACTTGATACATATGGATATTTTAGACAGCTTTTGTATATTACATTATAAATAGCAAATGTAGAAGCAAAACGAGGCAGAATTGTTTTTTTTAAAGTTAAGTTATTTAAATATAATTCCAAAATTTAAATCAAAAAGATAAAATATGTGCATGAAAAAATTGACTTTTCATCAAAAACTACTATTCTAAATTGTTAGTTTTTTAAAAAATGTTTTAGAACTAACTATATTCTTTTGTAATGCATTCAATTTCTGAATTTTAAACGTCCGGATATATGTAAATATTTCTATTGACAGGGTGTCGCAAAAATAGCACCCGAACTCTCCATAACCGGTATATAAAAATGCCCGAAGTGCTTTACCTGTACAATTCATAGCTTACGAGAAGAATACGAAAATCAAAGTATGACGTCACGGCAGTATTTGCAAATGCACTCTGTCACAATTAATCGAGTTATCACAAAGCTCCGCAGGAATATGGTCTGGTAAAAGATATACAAATAGCTGAGATTAAAAACATGATTGCTCGTAATACAGGGTTGTTCAAACTAATCTGTTAACTTGCACGCTGTGATGACCAGAGATGCTTTGGAAACGAAACCGGTGACAAAACGAACATTTCTTGAACTTTGTATCGTCACGCAGGGTTTTATTCAATAAATCTTATTTTAGTTAATTAAGTTTCAATTGTTTATCCACATCACAAATGAAGAAACCAGATGAATCAATTAAATAATGAACCATATGAATCATAGGCCGAAAACCTCGCCTCAGGAGTTAAAAATTTAAGTCGAATGGTCCAAATAAGATTTAAGAAATGTTTGCCATATGAGTTCTCATTTTATACTTAAACTAAAATAAGGAGTTATTGAAATAATTGAATATTTTAGGATGTATATTGACACATGGAAATAAATACAGTGAAAGTCCTTATGAAAACACTAAACACATGAGACTAAGATATTTTTGTGTTAAAAGAATTTCGTGTTAAAGGATATTGAAAAAAAAACTTGTATTCAACAAAATTAAGTTTATTAAAGAACATTTTATTTATGTAGATATGTATATATGTAAGTATTTAAAAAAAATCAATGAAACAAAAACGTTCACAAGATTTTAATGAGATTTAAAACAATATAAATTCAATCTATACAGGGTGGGCAAAATAAGACCTAATGTTAAACACGGATAACTCTTATAATAATTTCTTTTGTGTGATTAATTTTTTTATACATTAAATATATGTTATACAAATTGCGTATGAAATGTGTGTGTGTGTGATATCAGACAAATGTCCTCCATTATTCTTCGATGCAGTGATTCACTCTTTTTAACGGGTTTTCTAATATACCACGTAATGTTTCTGGTTGAAGGCTCAATATTTCGTCGTAAATATTTCCTTCTGCTTCAGATATCTAATAGCATCTGGTTTATTAACATACATCTCTTCTTTTAAATATCCACATAAAAAAAGCCCCGCAGTTAAATCTGGTGAACGAGTTGATCAAGGGAAATCTGAATTTTTGAAATAAGAATTTCGCCAAAAATATCACACAGTAGGTGGTATTGCGGTAGCAGTGTTTGCACAATTTGAATTTTTTATGGGTACGTCTTAAGATCCAGCTATAAAATTATACGTAACTCCGTTCTGGAAATGCCCATTTGGCTGGAACGACGGCGAGTTAAGACAGATGGATCATCTGCAACACTCTGGCGCACAGTTTCCACAATGTCGTCAGTGCGAATATTTAGATGGGCACCTCTTCCAGGACGGATGGCCACAGAACCCAATTTCTCAATGCGATCGGCCAAACTCCTAATCATGAAGGCTGTGGGAGCTGATCATGAATATATTACGGATATTTACGCTGTGTCATAACAATTGGCTGTTGACAAGAATAGAAAAATGGGTAATAATTTTAACGCGTTGTTTTGTACTGTATGGTTTCATAATAAATTTCCAAGAATTCCATTACATAACCAACAAAAAGAAAAAAATAATTTTATCAAAAACATAAAAAAAAAGTTATTTGTGTTTAACATTGGTTTGGCTCATCATATATATATAGGTCAGATATGAAAAGCTTAGATTCAAAATTAAGTAAGTAATAAATAAAAATAGAGCGAACACTTTACCATCGCGTAAGAATTTGTGGTAAATAAGCCTATTTAAAGGTGGAGCGAGCGCGAACGCATGCTCAAAATGGCTTAGCTGGTGACTCCTCCCCGAATTGTTGTCTATTTTTCTACTCGGTTGCGTGTCAAAGGGCCGCCTTGTTGGGTTTTATGTGATTGAGGCAAAATAAAGACATTATTATATAGAGATGATGCCCTCCTCATTTAACTGCAGGTCTGGGGCCTGATATATATATATATATATATATATATATTTGATATATAATACATATTTCTTTATATATATATATATATATATATATATATATATATATATATATATATATATATATAGCCTTAAGATACTTCATTTTAATTTCAAGCAAAGTAGCAGTAGTTTGGTTTCACCCTGAGCCCTTTGCCATTGTGCTCATAAAAATTTCTCAAAAATAGAAAAAAAGAAAAAAAACCGCAAGCCAAACTCTTTTGATTTTTGCACACACTCCAATGTACTTGTCATTGAATTCCAAAGCCATCTGATGAAAGGTCATATATTTTGTGTGGCATTTGTAGGGGCTGAGGGTGAAGTAGCTTAGATAAACAAAACTGGCTCGTGTCACGGGCTATTCCGAGGATATTTCACAGCCAAGTTAGTCTCCTTTCTACGAAACATATGAAACCACCTCCCTTTCAATTCTTTCCTCTTAAATCTCGCCTACGCAGCAAGTGTTTTTCGTATTTTGTTCATTCCCAGAAAGAAAATATTTTCGTGTTAAGTGCTTTTCGTTTCGAGTTAAGAGAAGAAAAATGCATGGGGATACATAGTTTGGCGGGACCGTTCTATTATTTCGTGTTAACCAATATTTCGTCCTACGTATTTTCGCGTTAAACGTATTTCACTGTATAATAGATATAACACTGAATTTTTAATTGTAGTAGTTATTACTTGTATTATATATATTATAATGGGCGTAGATTTTGACATTGATAAAGTGGGACATCATTGACAGAGAGGGGGGGGGGATTCTTGATTAAAAATTTGGTTTATATGTGGGGCAACAAAAATGTTCATATAACGTAAAAATAGCATTGCAATACATTTTTTTATTTAAACATAAGTACAATTTACATTAAAAATATTTTATTCTTTGTTTATAGTAACTATCCATGATATTTATAATGTAGTATTATTTTATTCTTTGGTACATTCCTCACTTTAGTAGTGTTTTATTTGGTAGATTGCTGTCGTTGTTTAAAAGGTCATGAAATTTTTTACAAGAATTTGTTAAATTATAATTTACAGATAAAATGTCTTTTAAAGTATCAACAGTTAATTACGATTTTTCTGATGTTCACATTCTATGTACCGTAAAAAAACGCGCTCAATCGCAACATTAGTCCATGGTAAGGACAGCGCGTATTCAACGATTTTTAATGCATTATTCTATGGAACATGATTTGTTTCAAAATGATTAAATATTTCTAATTATTTGTTCTCTGTTTTGATTGTTGCTGATGCCCAAGTTTTAACAATTTTCATCTTAATACATTTTTTTAAAATTATGATACATCATTAGAAAGATTATTTTCGGAAATATTACCCTATCGGAAATTTTGAGCAATATGGTCGAATGATCGTGGTCATGCACTGTTTCCAAAAAACTAGAACTCTTTTTAAACGCCACGGGACAAATTGTTAAAAATCAGAATTTACCTGCTAAAAGTGAGACGTATGATCACTTTTGGCAGGCAGTGTATATAACTAATATACACTACTATAAATCCATTGAAGAAGTGTCCGGTAATTTTGCAGGTATTTTATCAAATGGGAAATACTTAATTTCTGCTTATGATTCTTTTTTACTAAATAAGCGGCAGTTGACTTCGGCGTGTGACTGGAGACTTTAGTCATAAGAATTTCAACGTTATCATTGTCCTTTCAATATAAGGCTGCCATTTCTACTTTAAAAATTGGTTCTAAAATATTATGCTGATAGTAGAGTCAATTAAATTTTGCTTTACTTGAGACTGTTTTGGTATTAATTTGCATTTGTAATAAAATCCTGCAACCTACATGAATCCCTTTGGAAACTTTTCTGTACACTGATGAAGCCCTTTCGTACGGTCTTTCCCGTCCGTTGAGCAATAGAAAATTATTTGCTTTTATTATAGTCATTTAAATATAACCATGCATCACCGAATGTTATCAAAAATTTACATTTTTCAGTAGTTAGGTGTTTTTATTATATAATTTTCAACAATTTGTTTTCCTTAGAGTAATATGTTTGGGCAAAAGCAAGTGAACTTTAGGCTTAAACATCTTTTTTAACTTTGAATCTTCGTGAATGTGTTTATTTACAGCACCAGAAGACATTCCTAGTTTCGAGGCAATGAATCTTTGAGTCGGTGGATTTTCTTTTAGGATCAAATGCTTCACTTTCTTGATAATTGATAGCGTTCGAACAATCTTATGATGTGGTTTCAGTTTTACTTTTAGCTAGATGTTGTCTTCCCCTTTCAAATCTAATCTATAGTAAATATATTTTTTATTACAAAATACTTTCATAAAGTGTGAACGACTTTCTGTATTTGTTAATCTAAAGGAGAAAGTTTTATAATACATACTAGAATTTAGTTTAGATTACTTATACTGACATAATTTCAATTATTTCAATTCATAAATGAGTTCATAAGAAGTTTTTAACATATTTAATTCAAGTAAAATGTGATAAAATAAGTTTCAGTCATTTTACTACTCAGAATTATTTTTCGAAAAACTTAAGCATTATATCTTGTAATAAAAAAGTAATGTTCAAATGGTAGATTTTCCTACTTATTCAAATTAGTATTACATGCATTCGAAATAAATATTAAAAGTTGCATAATAAAGTCTTTAAAATATGTATCATTAAAACATTCTAGCTTCCATTCCCAATACAGTCATAAACTCTAGAGCCTTTCATCTTAAATCCTTCAAGAAATGATTGCAATCATGGCATTATACATTCAGAGAGTCGTTCACGAAAAGCTTTTCTTGAAGAAATTACCCCGAAAATGCAAAGTAACGAGTCAGGAAATACTTTCATTCTCACCACGCCCTCCATTGCACGAACGTTGCTGATAGCTGTCAAGATTAGATGGATGATGGTCCAAAGCGTTGCACGTTTTATTTGGGATATTGTAAAGTGAGATATACGCCACTGATAGAATTTAATTAAAAAAAAGAGTAAAGAAAAAGAAAAAAACTGTACCTCAGTCATTCATGTTATTTCACTGGGAAGGATCTTAAGAAAGTGACTTTGGGAGTAATTATTTACGTAATTAAGTCAATTAGCTTCGGATGTTGTTGATAGATGGCTTAATCTATCTTATACCAGATAAGAACATTGGAATTTAAAAGATAATTGATGATGCTGTAAACAGCGCTGCCTATTGAGGTTAGGATATTGTGACATATCGAGTGTTAAGGAGGTTTTAAAATTGAGATTTAATAGATGCTGCAATTATGCTAATGTGTTATTAATATAATTATCTTAATAATTTGTTATCCAGATACATATTTATACAATGATAAGGATAAGTAACTAAAGTATTACTTTGTTACATAATAAATGGGTATATATTGTATATGAAATTTAGTTATATCTCATAAAAATAATTTCCTCTTGCATTTTTATTAACATTTTTGCTTTAAATTTTATTAAGATTGAATTGGTTTAGTATTTCATTTTATTTAGTTGATTAATTCATGTGAAATAACAATGTTCAGTAAAAATATCTTCATAACAGTAATAGTTCTTCATATCAGTCTGTATAAGTAACAGAGGTTTACAGTTTTAGTAACAAGCTATGTAAGATGCAAGCATTATATATATATATATATATATATATATATATATATATATATATATATATATATATATTGTTTCGTAGTTACTCGAAACATTTCTGATGTAAATTTTAAAGGTGCATTTATAAGAACCACTATAAAAATGTTTTTTCATTCTGATACAAATTTACTCTTTCATATGACAGGAAATTATTAATTTATTTCACATAAATTAGAGAAGCAGAATTTGTGTGTATGTATGATTGTTCTTAAACTATGTTATTTTTCTAATCAAGAGAAATTTCGAAGTAACTAAATAAATATGATCGTCTAAGATATATTACTTTAGAAATTATGAAATAAATTAAGCACAAACATAGTTTCCTCAATGAAAAAATTAAAAAAATTTATTGAAAATATGGTACGCTTAACTAAAATTATAAATTTAAAGTCTACATATAATTAATTACACTTAAGAAAATATTTTGACTTTTTGCAAATTTTTCCCCTTGGAATTTAAGCAGAGATTTTATAATATTTTTCACAATACTTTAAATTTTCACCGTACATATTCATATCTTCTAAACATTAAATATGTGTAGTATTTAGATATTTCTAAATAATTTTCAGTAAATTTAGGGAGTGTTAGGATAAAGAATGGTAAACCATTGAGAATGTATGATCTGAAAAAAAAGTGTGAAAACTTTAAATTTTCTACCCAAGTGTACCCTGGTATACTGTGATTTCCATCTGCTAAAATTTTTCAGTACTTAAAAAGTAACATTATTAATCAACTGGAACGAGTCAAAATGTATACGAATTTTATTTATTTATTTATTACATTTATACATTATCTTATGTCTAAATCATTTAATATAGTTCTAAAATAAAATTTCAAACTTTTCCATGTAACTAAACATGAGAAACTGGCTATTACCTTAATTCTAAGAAAAAAGCGGTAGCGTTATCTATAAAAATACTGCATGCAAAATTATAATTAGTGTTTTCTTTTTTGAAAACTTACGATAAGAACAATTTCTCTAACAGATCAGATGTTAAAATAATAGCATTAAACTATCATTGTATTGTTCTCCATAAATAAAATCACAAGTTAATTCAGAGTGATAGATTTAATATTAATTTCCAATGAAATATGTTTTGACGAAGAAAATTTTTATAATTCTTCTACATATATATATGTCAAGGAATAAATCAATTATATGCTGCAGTTTACTTTGCACAAATGTAATGACTTTATCAAGCATTTCATTAAAATGCAATTACGGTAAAATGATTGCTAGCAGAAAAACATTTCACATTTTTTGGGAAAGGAAACAAGTCATTAATTTACTGATGATTTATTCAATGAAAACCGAATCTATGATTTCTACTTTTTACTAAAAAAATCAAATAATGAAATATATGTTTACTTGATGCATGCTTACTATATAAAAAAAGAAAATGTATACCACAAGAAAAGTGTACCCATTGTAATTTGATGGTTATTTTCTTTATAATTTTGCAAAAACATTTTTCTTCATTTAAAATAATTACTCATTAAGATAAAGATAAAACATATTATATTAATTAGAAAGAAGCTTTCTGAATAAAATGCATATTGTTGTCGCATAGTGGCAAGTCATAACTAATTTAATGTAGAAATAGTGCATCAGCTGTGTAAATGCAGCTATTTTGAATGAAGGTTACAGAGAAGGCAAACAGAAATCATTTTAACTTTGTAAAAGTTTCGACTTAACAAACTGACGTAGACAAATATAGTTTTTGAGAGGCATTTTTAAAAGAAGTTATGCGTTGTGTAATTATTCATCAGTGTACGTTTAGTATAACAAATAAATTCATTTTGAAGTTCGTATTGTGACATATGCATTTGCAAACGCATTGAAATCTTTAAAATTACACTACTAATAACCTTAAAAATCATGTTGCTTTTCGACAGATACAACAAACTGTATTTGATTTAAATTTGATTAGCAAGAAAAAATTCTATGTAGTCAAACTCTTGTTCTAAATAATCTAAAATGTATTATTAATGAAGAATAATAATTAACGTGTAGAACTCTCTCCACATTTGTTTTAATAAAGGGTGTTTTTTTAGAGGTATAGAACTTTAAATTGCAATAAAACAACGATGTATTATTCGATTGACATGAATTTTTTTATTCGAAAGATAAACTCGTGGCATTATATTTTAAATATGAATTCTGGCATATGACTGCCACGGGTGGCTCGGATGTAGTCCAATCTGGACGTCCAATTTTCGATGACTTTTTCCAACATTTGTGGCCGTATATAGGCAATAACACGGCGAATGTTGTCTTCCAAATGGTCAAGCGTTTGTGGCCTATCTGCATAGACCAATGACTTTACATAGCCCCACAGAAAATAGTCTAGTGGTGTTAAATCACACGATCTTGGAGGCCTATTCACAGGTCCAAAACGTGAAATTAGGCGGTCACCAAGCGTGTATTTCAATAAATCGATTGTGGCACGAGCTGTGTGACATGTTGCGCCGTCTTGTTGGAACCACAGCTCCTGGATATCATGATTGTTCAATTCAGGAATAAAAAAGTTAGTAATCATGGCTCTATACCGATCACCATTGACTGTAACGTTGTGGCCTTCATCGTTTTTGAAGAAGTACGGACCAATAATTCCATCAGCCCATAAAGCGCATCAAACGATCAGTTTTTCTGGATGTAACGGTGTTTCGACATACTCTTGTGGATTAGCTTCATTCCAAATGCGGCAGTTTTGTTTGTTGACGTAGCTATTCAACCAGAAGTGCGCTTCATCGCTAAACAAAATTCGCTTATGAAAATCGGGAACAACGGCAATCTCGTTTTGGGCCCATTCGACGAATCTACGCCTTGCTTGATGATCGTTTTGATGAATTGCCAAACCAAACTGAGAATAAATCACTTGACAGCTGTTAAATCGGTCGCCATCTTGGAAAGTAATGCCAACTTAAACTTCTATACCTGGACAAAAACCACTCTTTATTACCATGCATAGAATATTAAGCATGGATATTGCTTTAAATAAGCCAGTTTTAAGGGAAAAAGAAGAATTCGATTTGCCCTTTCGAAGAATTTTGTCAGCAAGTCAATGTATATTAACATTGGAGTATTTAAAATGAATTACAAGATTAAATAAGAAATTATTGTTCCTGTAAAAAAGAAAAACTACACTGTAGAGTCAAAATATTATGCAAATCTCCACTTTTGGACTGAACTTGTCTTTATGACGTGGAAGCCACGTTGGAAGCGAAACAGTGCGACTCACGTGATTAAGAGTGAGTGAGGAGTGAGAGTTATATTTACGTTACACTATAAATCTGCACGAGGGCTAATGACGACTATACTTGTAATTTTGAGCAATAGCTAAAAGACGAGGACGACATCTGAGCTTACCTCTTAATTTCCCCACCACTACAACGGAAGAACGTTTGAGCTTATAGAAATTCCACGCGCATCTGGCCCTCTGTATGGCGGGGTCTTCAACGGTACAAGTGTTGAAATCATGATAGGCATGGCACATGTCCGTTGTCTTGACCACTACACGTGATTAAGACAGAATGGTATTTAACTGCTGCTGAAGGTAAGTTATCATTTTAGCACTCATTTTTGCGAGTGAGGATAAAGTCGGCTGGTCTCAGCGAATTCGAAAGACAGCAGATTTTAATGGTTCTAAGACTAGGAACGCGTAGCATGACTGGCGTTCTGCTGTTTTCATTATTAATGCAAAGTGGATAAATAGTGGTGAAACCAAAAATAGATACCTATCTTCCGGAGTACCACACGTCATTAAAAAAATGACGTCGGAAATTGTCCCACTCGTAAAATAGGCACCTGGCAGTGTCTCAGCTGACACAGAGCAATATAATATAGGTCCAAGGGCAAGTGTTTGGGAACATACAATTAACCCTCCTTTAGGCGCGTGAATCTCGTAAATGCACAGTGAAAATAGTTTTGGTGCTGCGTCTACACGATGAATTGGAACATGCCCCTCATTTTTATACCTGCCTTTTGTCACTCGCTCTAGGATTCAGTGTCAAAGACGAGGGTGATTTATTCATATTTAAAGCGGCAGGAGCCACTGAATCTGATAGATGCAGCTCGCCCAACTTTGTCAGTTTTTATGTGACTTTGAATTGTTACATTAAATTTGGTATTTTCATGTAAAATAGTGTAGTTTTCAGATTTATACGAGAATAACTCGAAACAAATACTTTGTAACTTATGTTTGATAGTTGCTTTCTTCTACATCTGACATACAGTCTACAACAGTCAGTTTTTCTGGATGTAACGGTGTTTCGACATACACTTGTGGATTAGCTTCACTCCAAATGAGGCAGTTTTGTTTGTTGACGTAGCCATTCAACCAGAAGTACGCTTCATCGCTAAACAAAATTCGCTTATGAAAATCGACCATTATTTTCGAAATAAAATTGCACAATTTGAAGGCGTTGTTCAGTCTATTCATGAATTGCCAAACAAAACTGAGAATAAATCACTTGACAGCTGTTAAATCGGTCGCCATCTTGGAAAGTAATGCCAACTTAAACTTCTATACCTGGAAAAAATACACTCTGTATATCCAGGTGGATTTATTTTGTATGGCCTCATTACTGGATTCCTACGTAGGGAATTGCCTTTTTTAATTATGTATGAATGTATAATAGTGGTATATAAATGCCTTTGTTAATATTTTTTCATCATATTAAGACAATTTTTATTCAATGCGTGATAAATATAATTAAATCTCTTTTATACAATAATGCACTTTTCTTCTCTAAAATATATCCGAATTCAACGAAAAGAAAAATAAAATTGCAAATATTTCACTCATTGTCAAAATATTCCAATAAATGTTCAATATTATTAAGGTATGCTATTTCTTTGCACAAACAAGACTGTTTTCTTTTATAATGATGTTAATTAAATGAACTCCTGCTGTGTTTTGTCGTATAGATGCGACAATTATTTACACTGTCGGATGAACGAAATCTTCGAGTACGAGCATTCTGGTTCAAATAGGTTTGACTTACTTACTACCTGATTCCTCAGAATAACCACTGGTTTTGAAGATTGACAAGTGGCAGTAACCAACGCCATGAAGAATCTACTTTTAAGCTTTACATTTTGAATGAAACCATTTTGAAATGTTTCTGCAAGACATTATCAAATGGGTGTCTATCCTTATATGAGAAAAAAATTCCTATATATATATCCCCATTTTCAATAAACAACCATTCAGTTTAATTGTTATTTGCACCACCGTATGTACTTTTGCCATTGAAAGCTATAGCGATTGCATTGCACTTAACCATATGAACATACAAATTTAACGTGAGAAGAAATTGAGAAAATATGTTCTCCTAAAATGGGACATTTTTTTAATTTCTGGTGAACTTTTCGTGGTCCCATTGCTGGATGTGTGTGGGATCTTTATTTGAAAACTTCCAGTAGTAGAAGTAATACTACAGTAATGTCCGAACAATTGCCAGTGATTTTAGTTATAGCTACATTTTGTAAGGTTTTCGCCCGTGGGTGATACCTTACTTCTAAGTAATCTTCGTGACCTAGATGTGTGGGAGTGAATAAAGAACCAGGCGTTGCCATGATCTTAAAATGTATTTATTAAGATCTTAACTTAAACACTAACAATGATAATATTTATATTATAAATTAACGGATCTGAGGTGAGAAAACACACAATACGTATTACCAAATAAGCACGACTTAAATCATTTTCTTCCCGCCTATTCCTAATATCAACTTACATACAGTCCTAATATGTAACAGAACTATCCTATCTTAATCTCTTGTTTAGCCGCAATCCTCTCGTATCCTAAATATCTTTTGTTTATTTCGCGTGGAATAGTATCCACCTTGGCTTGATCGCTCTATCACGGATAGCTTTACACTCAATGACGGCTTTCTTCTTTTCCTTTAGTTTACGCGCTTAAACTCAGACTAGCATAATCATTTCCCAATAGGTCCCTCATTACGTTAAACGTCTGCTATTTAAAAGGTTTCCAATTTGCTTATCCACGCTTCGCTTCTGGATTAAGTTGGAAAGAATTTGCCTTTTCCGGCCCCAAAGCACCCAAGAGGAGTTTTTAGTGGGAAGCACGATGAGCCCGTCTCAATTTGTTTTGGTCACTTTTAGCCGCTTTAAACACAAAAAGCCTCTACTAGAGGATCAGCTGTAATCATTTATTTCTAGACACTTGACTAAGATCTGACATTTGAAAATAATATTACACACAATGGCTTTCTTATCTCTAAATAAAACCTAATTACAGAGGATAAAATCCTAAAACTGTTCACCCCTTAAATGTGTCTAAGTCAGAATTTATATGATTGAGTTTCTGGTAGAAGGGATGCAAATATAATAAAAGTGGTTCGCTTATTCAATAATAAGCTTGCGAGTTAATCACTCTGAAGATCCTACCAGAGAAAATATCACTAGACCAGTGTTTATAATCCGAAATGCAATTTTCATAGTAATATCAGTTAAGAATTTATGAATACTGTTTGCAAAAAGATCTCATTTTTAGATCCCAGGACAGCAATAGTACTTGGTGTTGATAGTTTAGTTCTTTATCCAATTCGTATGCACAACAGACAGCGATGCACTACATTACGTTGCAAAGTGAATATTTTAAAATCATCTTCAATTGGTATTTTCCATTCAACGTAAAGCTTTCTATAAAAATGAAGGTTACATTTTCTATCGAAAATTTGTCAAATTTTGTAAATGTTGATTCATTCATTCATTATTCATTGCTCATATTTTTATATCAATACAGAAATATTTTAATGTAAGATGGATATATTACGTATATCAGAATACCAAAAGGACAAAGGAAACGAAGAATAAAATAAGATGGGAATGGTTTGCAAAATATTAATATAATACGTATCTAATATAAATGTGATGAGAGAATATAAAAAAGAAAACTTTAAAAAATAAGTTTAAATTGTGAGTTTAAAACTTACTCGATTTTATATATTACATCGAGACAGAATAAAGCATAAGTGTATTCAATTTTAAAGACACAAATGCATACATTTCGAGAAATGTGCGCTTGCAGAATTACATTAAAACATCAGTTTTGATTATTCATATTTTTAAAGTATAGTTTAAAATGAGATGCATTAAATAATCGGATATAGTAAATTAAATAAAAAATTATTTACTCAAAGCCAGCTATTAAACATTTTACGGGAAACAGTATATTCTAGAAATCAATAAAATAATGTTCCCTTTTTTAACAAAACCTACTCTTTCAGTTGAAGACACAATAAAATACTTCGAGTAAATAGACTGAAAATTGCTACATTTAATTAGAAAGGGAAACTATTAAATGTTTAAGAACAAATTAATAACACTTAATATAGGGTCTTTTTTTAGAGATATAGAACTTTAAATTGCAATAAAACAACGATGTATTATTCGATTGACATGAATTTTTTTTATTCGAAAGATAATCTTGTGGCATTACATTTTAAACATGATTTCTGGCATAGGACTGCCACGGGTGGCTCGGATGTAGTCCAATCTGGACGTCCAATTTTCGATGACTTTTTCCAACATTTGTGGCCGTATATCGGCAATAACACGGCGAATGGTGTCTTCCAAAAGGTCAAGCGTTTTTGGCTCATCCGCACAGACCAATGACTTTACATAGCCCCACAGAAAATAGTCTAGCGGTGTTAAATCACAAGATCTTGGAGGCCAATCCACAGGTCCAAAACGTGAAATTAGGCGGTCACCAAACGTGTCTTTCAATAAATCGATTGTGGCACCAGCTGTGTGACATGTTGCGCCGTCTTGTTGGAACCACAGCTCTTGGACATGATGATTGTTCAATTCAGGAATGAAAAAGTTAGTAATCATGGCTATATACCGATCACCATTGACTGTAACGTTGTGGCCTTCATCGTTTTTGAAGAAGGAATCCACCAGCCCATAAAGCGCACCAAACAGTCAGTTTTTCTGGATGTAACGGTGTTTCGACATACACTTGTGGATTAGCTCCACTCCAAATGCGGCAGTTTTGTTTGCTGACGTAGCCATTCTACCAGAGGTGCGCTTCATCGCTAAACAAAATTCACTTATGAAAATCGGGAACAACGGCAATCTCGTTTTGGGCCCATTGGACGAATCTACGCCTTTCTTGATCATATTTAAAATGTAATGCTACAAGATTACCTTTCGAATAAAAAAAAATTCATGTCAATCGAATAATACATCGTTGTTTTATTGCAATTTAATGTTCTATACCTTTAAAAAACATCCTATATATATATATATATATATATATATATATATATATATATATATATATACAGGATAATCCATTCCATTTAAAATGCAATACCAAGCTTGTCATAAACTTGTAAAAATAGATACATAGTTATGCATAATTCCTTTCAAAATTTAAAGTCAATGTAAATACATTAAAAAACCTTTCATGCAAGTAAAGTAAATGTTTTTGGGACGAATTTCCATGTTCCCTTTTAACAGGGAAAGAAAAGTAGATACAATAATGGATATAATTTTAATTGTGATGCATTCATCAGCATAAAATGTGTCAGATTCAAGTGATAAACATAAGATAATTAATCGAATTTAAATATTTAAAGAAATTGTTTAATTATAGCTTTAATTCTTCCATTTATTGTAGATACGAACTAAGAGCTAGTGGCTCAAATAAAATGAAAACATGTTTCTTCTAAAAAATACTTCAGATATATTTAAATACATTGCTGTTTCATCTCTCTCTCTCTCCATTCACGTATATTCATTTTCAATTAAGACGGCTTCAAAATACCCAGGAAATAATTAACGATTTAATTAACAATTAATTTAATTAAGGGTTGTCGCTTTTCTCTATATTATTTGCGATTACTATTCATAGATTTTGGGCAAATCCAATTTGAAAATGGGATTGAAATATTTGATTTGGATTCAATTGCATCATCAGGCTTTTAGTGGGAAAACTTTAACAATTCATTAGATAAATACTATTTAATTTTTCATTAGAATGTTTATAACTGTGCAGTGCTTCCTCAAAACATCTTGCATTCAAGAATATACTAACAAATACATAAATTACATATTTTTGTTATGATCTATACTATCAAAATTTATTTGAATAAATTCAAAATTCGTGTGTTGCACAAACGCAAAAGTTGGCTTTAATAGTTAATAAGCACGTTTTTCTAAGTATAAATACAATACTATCATCATAATTATTTTTATAGATAGATTACTATTTGTAGTAACTACACTGGTGTGCAAAACTTAAGTAACAGATGGGTTTATTGCCATAACTTCACGAAAAATCATCTGAGAGACATGAAATTCAGAAATGAGGGAGAGTATTATCTGCGTAAAGGATGGCGAAAGCATCGGCGCTGAAAAAAGAATAATTTGCATGCGGTATGGAATCAAACAAAAACAAGCTTTATTGAATGCATAGTATCGCGACTCATGACCGTCTATCCAACAGGAAGAACAACAAGCAGTTTTTTAATATGGTATATGCCCTCCCCTCACTGCAATGGTTGCTTCGCACCGTCTCCGCATACTCAAAACCAGCTGGTGCAACATTTCTTGCGGTAGGAGTGCCCATTCTTCAATCAGCATCTGTTTGAGTTGTTGGGTGTTCTCCGGATGATGTAAGCGTGCTGCAATACGTCTCCCCAAAGCATCCCACACATGTTCGATGGGATTTAAATCTGGGGAGTACGCTGGCCAATCCATTCGAGTTATATCTTCACTTTCCAGCAGCTCCTCAACAGCAAGAGTCCGATGTGGCCGTGCATTGTCATCCATAAAAATGAAGTCTGGGCCAATGGCACCTCGGAACAGACGCACATGGGGAAGAAGTATCTCCTCTTAATAGCGATCCCCGATTACAGACCCTCTATTGAAAATGTGGAGCTCAGTTCGCCCGTTCAGCATAATGCCTCCCCAGACAAGAACTTCAGGACTACCGTAATGGTGTCTTTCCCTGATGTTACTGGTATAAAACCGTGTCCCGATCTCTCTCCAAATCAAAACGCGTTGAGAATCGCTTCTGGTACTGAAACGACTCTCATCCGTAAAGATGATACGACTCCATTGAGAGTTGTCCAGTTTTTGTGCTCTCTGCACCACTGTAAACGGTGGCGTTGGTGGTCAACTTTCAACGGGAGGCAGCGTTCAGGACGGCGGGCGAATAGATCCTCTTTGTGAAGGCGTCTGGCCACAGTAAACCGCGACACTAGTCGCCCCGTTGCTGTAGAGAGTTGCTGAGCAATGACGCTTGCTGACTGCCGTCGGCCTCTTTTCGCCTGCAGGATGATATATAGGTCATCTCCTGCTGTTGTCATCCTCGGGCGGCCACCACCAACCTTTCTAACAGCTGTACCTGTGGTTTGGAACGCTTTCCAAGCGCGCGAAACGACACTTTTGTTGATTCCGAACTCTGCAGCTACACTGGTGACGGTACGCCCCACCTCCAGCTTTCCGATCATTCTTCCACGTGTGAAGTCATCCAGGTGATTTCTTCTAGCCATATTTCACGAACTGACTCTCTGGCACTTGCAGCGAATATGTTGAATTGCGTCTGCGTCCTTAATTTTATTTTACTGTTGAACAGCACGCGCCGACATCACGCGTTTTGTGTACGCTCACGTCGCTTCTGACGTTTCGTTCCTGATATTTGCATACGCATGACTTTTCTACTGACTTACGTGTTCACTGTACTGATTTCCAGACTTCCTTTTCTGCAATTTCATGGTTATCTGCTTAATTTTTACATTGTTGCTTAAGTTTTGCACACCAGTGTAACATAGGTGAGATTTCCATCAATATTCTTAAATCTCCCTGTAAGAAGTTAATTTATTTTAATATCGCTTACTCGGAAAAACCGTGTTTTAACACCATGTTGATACTTAAATTAATTTCTTTTAAAACATATTTTTTTGTTTAATATTTCAATATTTCACGTATTTGTTTTTACACATTCGAAAAAGCAAAACCGATTGGTCTTAAATTGTAAAACGTAAGAAACCTTATATCTATTTAGCTTAATACAATACAAAGCATTTAATCTGAACACTTTATAGTATCTAACACAATATAGAAAATTGATTTTATGTAAGACTTTGTAGTGTTTATAAAAGTTGTTCAGATTTCCGTTCATTATAAAAATATCAATTGGATTCATAATTAAAATAGTTAAATTTAAAATATTTTTGATGGCAAACCGCCTATTCAGCTCTTAAAAAACTATTGTAGAGGTCGCAAAATTAAAATTAGTTTCGTTTATAGTTTATCAAAAGTTGATGCTATAAATAAAAAAAACTTGGGAAATATTTATGTACTAAAAATAAAATAAAATCAAAGTTTTATGAGAAAAGAACGTTTTTTTTTTAAAAAAATAAAACAAATGTAATTGACGATTTTTTTGTTGGCAATCTACTGATTTTTAAAGACATAATAGATATTGGAAGAAAATAAAGTCTTAACCCTCTATGAAACTCTTCTTTAAACTCTTAAAGATAATACACTCAATACTATGCAATGCAAGTTGAAAACTACCAATCACAAAATACGTAACAACATTAAAACTATACGGATATACCCTACTTGCTGTCATCTTTTGCACAAACACGAGTTGTAAAAATTTTTTAGAAAACTCCTATCCCAAAAAAACGCGGTATGACATTATCCCTTATATTAGAACAAAATCTATATGTATGATAATTTACTTATAACATATAAAAATTAGGAACTAGTTTGATACAGAAGTACTACGCGCCAAACGCTGTTTGGAGCGATTCCTTAATCGCGCCAAGTCATTGAGTGATTCGAAATCCAACATGGTGACATTGCATAAAATAATCATCAGGAAAAAATATTTTAAAGAACTGTTTTGAAATATAATTCAAATTAAGAATGTAGGAATACATTGAAAAACCAAATATCAATCACAATAATGAATATGAATATAATATACTAATAATATTACTACTACTAATATTATGTAATATATAATATAATAATCGTATAATATAATTAAATAGTAATTATTTTCTTTAATATCCATGTAATATGATATAGGGTGTTTTTTAGAGGTATAGAATTTTAAATTGCAATATAACAACGATGTATTATTCGATTGACATGATTTTTTTTATTCGAACGATAATCGTGTGGAATTACATTTTAAATATGATCAAACAAGGCGTAGATTCGTCGAATGGGCCCAAAACGAGATTGCCGTTGTTCCCGATTTCCATAAGCGAATTTTGTTTAGCGATGAAGCGCACTTCTGGTTGAATGGCTACGTCAACAAACAAAACTGCCGCATTTGGAGTGAAGCTAATCCACAAGTGTATGTCGAAACACCGTTACATCCAGAAAAACTGATCGTTTGGTGCGCTTTATGGGCTGATGGAATCATTGGTCCGTACTTCTTCAAAAACGATGAAGGCCACAACGTTACAGTCAATGGTGATCGGTATAGAGCCATGATTACTAACTTTTTTATTCCTGAATTGAACAATCCTGATGTCCAGGAGCTGTGGTTTCAACAAGACGGCACAACATGTCACACAGCTCGTGCCACAATCGATTTATTGAAAGACACGTTTAGTGACCGCCTAATTTCAAGTTTTGGACCTGTGAATTGGCCTCCAAGATCTTGTGATTTAACACCGCTAGACTATTTTCTGTGGGGCTATGTAAAGTCATTGGTCTATGCGGATAAGCCACAAACGCTTGACCATTTGGAAGACAACATTCGCCGTGTTATTGCCGATATACGGCCACAAATGTTGGAAAAAGTAATCGAAAATTGGACGTTCAGATTGGACTACATCCGAGCCAGCCGTGGCAGTCCTATGCCAGAAATCATATTTAAAATGTAATGCCACAAGATTTTCTTTCGAATAAAAAAAATTCATGTCAATCGAATAATACGTCGTTGTTTTATTGCAATTTAAAGTTCTATACCTCTAAAAAAACACCCTATATAAGAATAATTATATACAATTTAATTTAATATTAATTATTATGTAAAATAATCATATGGTTTAAAAGTAATTATAATAAAGAAGAATCATAAATTTATGCAATAATAATTATATGTAAGAATATAATTAACATGTAACATAATTTTAAATAAATAACATAATATGTAATAATATTTATAAATATATATAATAAAAAATAACTATAAATAAATAATATAATATAATTGTTATATAACAATATAATTGCATTTTTATATTACATTATAAATAAAACTACATAAATTATATTAAAACTAATATATAATGAATATCAATTAAAAAAGGCTGTGATAACTTGCAATATTCTAACAACTGCAAGTTTCTGTAATGAATTTCATCGAACAAGGAACTTTTAAAAATACATTATTAAAAACCAAAATAAAGTTTAAAAGCTAGATGTACGGCAATATAATTAAAAGCACATGCCTCATAGTCTTTTCAAGTAATATATTGCGGTACTCACACACACATTAATGATATAAGAATTATCCATATTCAAAAATAGCACAAAATACAACAGAAAACTAAATCAGCTGGCTTGACGAACATATGAAACGAAAATGGTTGAAATTTCTAAAAAATCGAATTAAAATCGTCTGAACGGTTACCGCGGGAAAAAAATAATACAAATTAAGTCTAATATACGCTATTCCAATGGCAACCACATATTCGATGATAAAAATACCAAATTAACCATATTGTAATGGTATCATCCATGTTTGCAAATATAAACAACAACTTGGCTCGTAGCACTTCTATATCAAATTAGCACGAAAATTTATTCGATATTATTAATATTTGATTGAAAAACCTTTCAAGTTTATGCGGATAGGAAAATCAAAATCCCTTCATACAACTCAACAATTTACTAAAAATCAAAGTAAGAATTAACTGTACAAAAATAAACAACCATTAAGAAACAAATAAAAGTTTTAGTCATTTAGAATTAATGGGACATTAAAAATATATTTAATCTAAAGGCAAATATGCGTTTTATTAAATGCTTCCTTTTTTTAAGAGAAAGAGAGCATCGTTTCAAATATATATAAATTCTTTTTTTTAAAGATTAAAACGTTTAATTTATTTTGTTATATGCTGTAATTACCATTTACGATTCATCTAATCTATTTGAAAGTTGTAGGTTTTGTACGTATATAATTAATAATCTTTAGAAAATGATTTTCTCTATTTACTCACAAGTATCGCGAGAGAGAGTGAGTGAATATTAACGCCCTACTGTTCAGCTACACGAGGGTTTTTGGCGATGGACCACGTGATTTTCTTTGATTGAGTGATTGAATATTAACGTCGCACTTTTCAGCTACACGAGGGCTTTTGG